>CM069458.1:1685918-1734387 GCA_035610835.1 Ophiura sarsii | reverse complement strand
GCCCTCGATATACATGATAAGTATGCATTTGACAGCTTGTCTGGCGAATGCAAAATTTGCCTTTTGGAACACCCTGTATTTTCGGTTGGTCACACTTTTTGAAGATGTATTGGGAGCTTTGTAATTTAAATCACCCCCTTTATCGACTAAAAAGGTGCGTTCATACTCGCGTCGTTGCGTATCGGTCGACGTCGATGGACAAAAGTTGACATTGCTTTAACTCGCGCACCGATATCCGTCGACGTCGGCCGACGCGCAACGACGTGAGTATGAACGCACCCCCAACTCGCCATAAGCGGTTGACAGCCCATGCGTGGCTGTGTACCGAGCAGTCAGAAGCCAAGGCATGACAATATCTATTTTGTTCGCTCCGGCCCGCCAGTAAAGTGAGATTTCAAAAAAACAAATAGAAATCGGGTCATTTACAACTCGCCATTGTGAAGGATTGCCTCCATCAATTTTGATCATCTTAGGCTCATTTTGAAGGGGAAGTCCTATTTATGTAAGATGTTATTTGATAAACTTTTAAATAAAAAACACGATTTTTGTTACTATTTATGAGTCGATAAAGATGCATTTTCAATGCGATCGTAAGCATCGTATTTTTGATGATTTTTAAACGTCATAGCAAAAACTTTATGCACAAGATATGTTCCTAGCGTATTAAACTTGATCAAAAATATGTTTATTTGTAATACATTTTTGGACAGGGGTCAGGACCACGACTTTTATTCACCTACGGTAGAAATATACGCCATTTTGCAACACACAGAGACTAAATCGTTTTTTCTAACAAAAGGTATTCAGCAGGATTCGAACCGAGGAGGGGAGAATCTATTAGATTACTAGTCCATATTCGTAACCGCTCGGCCATAACTACTTACTGACGTGTCTATGTGTTTTCTATAATAATGAACTAGTGGTGAACTATTGAGTATTCGACGAAATTTTAGCCAAATTGAACCCAGTTTCTAAATTGTATTTTAAATGTGTATTTTAAATGTGAAAACGGTGTCGCTGCAAGTTATGTTTGGATTCAATATAAAGAGCAATAAATTGATGATCGTGAAAGGTTATTAATTTAAAGCTTTTAATGAGACAGGGGTCAGGTCCACGGGAAATATAACTTATTTTTTCAGTAATGACAAAAAAATCTACTTCAGAAAAAGGCATTTTCAAGCAGAAACGTCCCTGCAAACATGACTTTAGCATGTAAAAATAATGGATTAATATTTTATTGCTCCCTTTACTGAAAATCCCCCTAGTCACATGGCGTTTGCTTGATGCTTGATGTAATAATTCCTATGACAGCTGTAAACAGCTAAACTGGAATGTTGGTGCAGATGTGACGTCAAAACAGCCAGCCGTCAAAATAAATAAAAGTGGTGGTGGGGGCAAAAAATGACAGTTCTAATTGCAGACAGTGACAAATACTGGACGAGACTGACGACAAACTTGTAGAAAATACTGACGAATACACGAAACTTGCTGAATATACTGACGAATACACGAAACTTGCAGACTAAATTGACGAAAACACTAACTTGTAGGTTGAACTACATTTAAATGCATTAATGTTGTCATTGTATAAGGCTGACATTTTGGCATATTGAATTGCACGAGATCGACATCCTCTTTTCAAGGGAAAACAAAATCTCTTCGTATACAATAGACTCACTCAACGTTGGCATCTGACTGCGAGGTGTATTATAGTCGTCTGGTTGTGACACCAGCCAATCAAAAGGCTCTCTATTCTTTCGTGGTTTATTTCGGTTGCGCGTTGCTTGTCACATTGTCGGCTGAGATCATAGTTGGTAAATTGCCCTCCCACCCACCCTTTGTGCTTGCATCTGGGGATGGAGGAGGTCATCAGGTGTACTGTTGGGCACCTGGTGCGGGTTAGGTTAGGGGGAGTTGGGAGGTTAATTTTCGAGTACATGATTTCCTGTAAAGTTTGTTCCTCTCAAATAGCATGCTTAGGGCTATTTTACAAACAAGAGAAAAAGAAAACGAGTTATAATAGTGGCTGATGTTGGTTTTGCTGAAATGTTAAAAGGAATGTGCTCACGGGCGTGTGTTTTTACAATAGATTGATTTTTCCGCGGTAACTTTGATTATCAGTTCAAAACACGTTGTATTAATCATTATGGTTCTAGCCTCTTTTTTCTAGTACCACGGCGACTATCATCGTCCCATTGATGCTGGCAAGAAGTAACTCCGTTCGTATAGCTTCATGGATGAAGTGCTCAAATAAATGTCACGAATGTGAGGGCGGTTACCAAGTTCCATTGTGTACATATCGGTTATTGTAAGAAAATGTATACTTAGCAAATAAAGATGCTGTGTGACTCCTATAGTGACTATTAGAGGTGGTTCTAATTGCCCATAATAACGGTCGTAATGATAGCGTTAAAGAGACGTATGACACATTGTGTAAAAATTACAAAATGTTGCTTAAAAACACGAGGTATGAAAACTTATTTTTTTACATCGCATTGTTTAAAATAATAACAAAAACAAACTTGTGTAAAACCGTAAAGGAGCTGATTCGCATGATGTAATGATATCAAGATTCATCCCAAAATAGCTATTTATATCGATCGTGTCAGTCGTGTGCTAATTATGGTGTTGAATATGAACTATGAAATCGATCATATGGATACACACCACCATTGACCAATGTCAAGACGCAATATTAGTCAGCAGATTTGTTGTTTATAAATAACGGGATTCATTAAATATCTTTTAATACAACCTTACGATTCCTGATAAGACCCACATACGTAGGTTCCTCGGTTCCCTAGTTACATTCAAAAGTGATCCCGCCGAGATTTATGAGTACATCCGTGTCATGATAATCTAAGGTCTTGACCGCATCGACAAATCTCTTATTAGAAATGAGTACAAGATACATGAGAGTCTATGCAGATTATTTCCTTCCATCCTTCCGTTTTCATCTTATCGTCAATTATATGTGCTCTACCCATCTTACTGATCTTGATTCTTTGACCAACCGCTTTCTCAAGATATGGTGTGGACTTCCTCATGCCCGGTCCTCATGCCGCCACACTGGCTTTTATTGAGATGCCTCACGGTCTGGCCATGAAAAGATAGCTGATTTATATTTAGAAAGCCACTTTTGTTCTCATCTTGAGAGAGAGGGGGTTGGATTTCTAAATTATAATTTGCTAAAGAATCTGAGGACATCTTTCTTAAATCCAAGGAAAATGCCACCACTATCAAATCATGTCAAAATGCTGCAAAAAAAAGATTTTGAAGGAAGATGTCTCTAACTTTTGGCACACCCAGGTTAAACCCTTATTGCATGCGGGGTACTGGTTATGTGTGGGCATATTCAGCCCAAATAGTCACATATAAGGCAAAATTGTACATATAGTACCATGTACTGTGCGATTTTTTTTTGACCGTGCGAAATCTTTTTTGACCTCACCGCCCCCCCCCCCCCCCCCCCCTGGTTCATTGTATACTTTTAGACATATTGTGTACTGAAGCCAAATTATATAATTGGAAAAATGTTGTATATAACCTGCCAGTAAGTGTCTACAAATGTGTTGTCAATTCCTTATGTGACCCCTCCTAAAAGCAAAGTCAATCTAAAACGTTTGTAATAATGACATAATAATAATAATAATAATAATCAGTATTTATATAGCGCCTTTTCCAAATGGCTCAAAGAGCTGTAATTTTTGCTGCTGGTGAATCATATATACATTTAACATAATAAGTATCTGACAAGGTAATAAGTGTGCTGATAGCTCCAAAAGTATAACTGCTACATGAACATATTAAATTATGAAGTTGTTGGATAATTTCTCTTCTTCGATTTGGGATATTGCACGCTAGGAATGGTTGATTATTGAGCAAGTGACATTCCCAAATGTAAGATCAAGTCTGATTTTCATTTTTACATTTTTCTTTTTAACACGGGGAGAGTATGACAGGTAAAGCATGTGTGCCGTAACAATTCGGCCGGCCGAATATCAAACAACCTAGGGCATCGACCGGTGAATTACCACTACCACTACCACTACCAGTAATCAATAATTTTTCTGTTTGAGTCCGCCTGTGTAGAAGAGCAAAATGCAAAAATAAAAATCATACTTTCCATTACATTTGGGATTGTAAATTCTTCATTAATCAACCATTATAAGCGTGTAATATCTTAAATTAAAAGGGAACCCACATGGGACAAGTAGCCAACTCTCAACGTGTAATCATAATGTTTAACTGCAGGGCAGGTTCCTTTCATATGGTTATCTATTTTTAATGTTTTAACATGTCTGTTTTGTTTTCATTTTTCATTGTTGTGTTCAGTAAATGATATATTTCCCCATTATTCCTGCGTTCGTCCACATGATCTGGGATTTACCTGTTTTTCCTTTATTGTGTATCGATTTTGTATGTGTTATATGATGCTAATAAAGTGTGATGTGAAATAAAACAATATAAAGCAAAATCAAATTTACGCAGATTTTACGTCATGAGCAAGAGGGTGTATCACGCTTAAAGGTATATTATGTGATCTTTCCAGGAAACGCCCTCAACATCGAAAAAAAAATTGAAAGCAGATTTTCTTGCAGATTTGCATTTCTGATCATAAATCGTACATACATTCCAAGTTACAGGGCGATACGATTCTTAATTACTTCAAAATCATGGTTTTATAGTGAAAATAAACTGTCGGATTGACGATTTTTGACCGACAACTTATTTTACTCTAGTCTAATTTCACTCTAAAACCATGAATTTGAGGTATTTAGGAATCGTATCGCTCTGTAACTTGGAATGTAGGTCCAATTTATGATCAGAAATGTAAATCTGCAAGAAATAAATCTACTTTCTAAAAAAAAATCATGAATAGAAGGCGCTCTCTGGAATAGATCACATAATATGCCTTTAAAGGTCAACCGAAATGGTGATTCAAGTATATTTTATTCGATGTGGTATTATATTAGAATATAATGCAAACAGAATTTCGTTAAATATCATAATTGCCAGTGTTTCTTTTTTAAGTGTGGGATGAAATGAACTATAATACGAATGACGCGTTACTACGTAACAGGTCACAGTGGTAACAGGTGTTACTTCAAACTTAATATCAGTCCGCGTCTTGATCATTTGGTCTGCACATTGCATGACTACGTGTTTGTGCAATTCAAGTTGTTTTCTTTTGTTTTTATTGTCGTTTGATATTTCCGTTTCACCATTGTCACAACAGAAACCTCATTTTAACTGGGACCACGACACTGATTACACATAGCGAAAAGAACATGTACACCCGTACCGTTATACAGATTAAATGATTTTGCATGTAAGTAATACAGATATGGTTTATGTATTTCATTTTTGTAATAATGTCAGTTTCTCATCGTGTATCAAATGTTACGAAATAAGAATTCGATGAAGATGCATTAGTAGAAGTATTTATAAATAATTCCAACGCGTCGTGTAGGATGGGTCTATTTGATGCTGCTGCATTGCTTGTCTTTATAATGTTGGGGATATTATACAGTCCTCGTGAAAGTCACTGACCATGAAATAAATATGCCTACACTCTAAAATATGGTTCCAACTTTAAAAATATTAAATTACAACCTTATGGAATATGTTCTCCTTTTCAATTAGAGACAAAGTTCCGTTAAGAATGCTATTCAACGAACAAAATGAAACCAAGTGCTGTTAACGTTGTTGCACTTGTGTTCTGAACGCGCAGGACAGGTAGGCCTATGTGTATCGACCGATGAGTTGTCGCTACCAGTTAATTAATAATCTGCCTATTGCTACACCCGAGGCTGCGACCAAAATGCTGTAATGAAAAACATTTTTGGACACATAGCTGTGTTAATATAATATGACCGTCAATATGGAACTCGGCAACAACGCAAAAGGGTGAAAACGCCAAGCTGACAACAGTGGCCAACATATACAAACGTCGCATCTTTCAAGACATCATTTGCAAGACGATGTCTTGACAGGACTTGTTTGGATGGTACAGTATTTACTATACGTTAGGGAAATGCGTAGCTTGATATACAACATATGTGTGAAATCGTTTGGTTGGTTTTAGTCATGATGTATGTTATGTAAGCTACTTAAATCAACAAAGCACGTCAGACGTCCTCTAAAATCATAATCATTGGTTCAAGTTGCCGCAATATTTTATGGAATCTTGTGTTGTGATTAATGTTCGAAAATTATCAATCAAATCAAAACTATTCTTTCATTTCAGACATTTAACTTCTCATTTGGGTAGGTTTTTGTGATGAACATGAATCCTGATTCAGGAGGCTGGTATCATGACGTACCAGCAAACACTCTTGATGAATGGAAGGAAGGTCAGAAGATATGGGGATGTAAATATGACCAGGCATTCTGCAGACCTGTGGTGACTAAGATGAAGAAGAAAAGGAAGCCGAAATATAACATTCATGGATTTCGTTTGACTGGATTGATAGATGATGACCGAGAGACGAGTAAAGATAACAAACATGACAAATGTGTGAAACGGAAGACGGGTAAAGGAGCAGGGGAAGCGAAGGTTACAAAGGAAAAGTAAGTTATTACTTTCGACATAACTTTTAAGAGCGCACCCTTAGTTGAAGTTTCTCACACATCATTGTAAGACGCTGATAATTAGAAATTACTTAACCTACTTGTTGTGTTAATAAATTTCCCTTTTGTCACTTGCGTGATGAATCGATTTCGTGTGCTTTCGAGCGATCTATGCTCTTTGCGTGACCAGCCAATGAGCGCGTGTGTGGGCGTGTTGTTATATCATCCCACTTCCTGTTTGCGAAATGTATTTGTCTCACAGTTGTTTGCTCATTCGCTCTGTGATTTTGATGAATAAGCACGCTTTTTTCAGCTCTGCAAATTTAATTTTTAAGGTTCTGCCGTTCGTGAAACCAGGTCTCAAGACGGGCGTTGGCCAATCTGACTTACCTGTAGAATTAATAGTGGCTACATGGAGGGAGTACACTATCCATCGTACCCGGTTCTTCATCGAGGTCTGGTAATGTGTGGGTTCAACGATTGAATCCATGTTCAAGAACCAAGTGTCCGCCCGAACTCTATTATCACCACCAATAGATCGGCAGGTATAACTATCGTTCAATTTGATGGCTGCATCAAATCAAACATCGATCTTTCGGCATGTTTATGTTGAGTGCCGGGAGTGTTGGCATTGTTTCTGTTACGAAAACTAAATGCGCCAAGCCAAATGCATCGTCTTCGGGCCAGTTTAGAAGATCTAATACTGGGCTCCTATCATCAGTTCAATTCAGCAGCAAGTACATCGAATTTTTGCCGCCAGGTTTTGGTAGTCATGGCTGTACATATCCCGTTTTATTCCGTCAGGAAACCGCAGCTAGCCTAGATGGTTGGAATGCCGGCGTGGTTCATTTTTCAATGGTGAGAGCTTTTATATATTCATATACTAAATCTAATGTGGTGTTTAGGCCTGTTAAATAATTGCCGTTGAATTTAATGCGTTCATAGTATTAGTTCTATTGATAATCGTTGTAATGGTGTCCGTGGCATTTACGGTATTTTATAGACTGTTTGGGTGTACGTGCAAAACACAAAATAAAAATATTCATTGGATATAATTTAATCCCCACTTTGGCATTTACTCTTATCAATCTTCACATTTGTTAGTATTAGCGGTATATTGATTTGGTAGTTGGTTTATTGCTATGCTGTTCATGGATCAGTTGTTGGGTAGTCTCTGTAATCCATCGTTTGGTTAGTTAATAACCTGTATATCGATCTCCACTTTGTATAGTTTGCCCATCTTATAGTGTTAACATTGCGTAGCGAGGTCATTTGTCACACATTTTTGTCAAGCAATATTTTTTCCAACAGTATTAAAATGGTTTTTAACGCAAAGGGTTTATTTCAATATTGGAATGTACCTGTGTTGAAATATTATGAGGTTGTTGATAACTTGGTATAATTTATTCTAGCAGGCATATCATTTAATCCCCACTTTACAACTTATCAATCTTCACATTTGGTTAATATGAGGATTCTATTAGCGGGTTATTGATTTGGTAGTTGATTTACGCTGTTCATTCATGGTTCGGTTGTTGGGGAGGTTTTTTTTGTAATGCGCGACATCGTCTTGAATTAAGTTAATGTCCTATTTATCGATCTCCTGCTTTGTATGTTAGCCCGTCATTTAAACTGTTTAAGCGACGCATAGCGAGGTCGTTTTCAAAAGATTTTTTCTCCTACAGTATTTAACGCCAACCGGTTTTCATTTGTTGCGTACATTTTCAATATTGTATTATACCTTTTGTACCTTTGTTGAAATAATTTTAAAGAGGTTGTTGTTAACGCGTAATAGTGTTACTGCTTCAGTTTAAGTGAGTGATTTATTTGCGAGTGTTCTGGACGCCCCGGCGTTATATTTATTAACTTTACATTCCATTTGCAAATTCTGGTTTGTTGGTCGGTATTGTTTTTTATTCGGAAACGTCTGATACAAAAAGTCTACTTTGCCAAAATTCAAAGGTCATCTGTCAGGTCGTATTTTTCTAACCAATTTGCCGCAATTTGGCATCGAGTTTCTAAATTGTATTTTCAATATAATAATTTCCGCGCGTTTCTCAGTCAGGCAGGATTTAGACGAGTATGCTATAGTTGGTAGTTGCATGGCAGATGTTACGCAATAATTGGTATAATGACGTTTGTTTGTTTTGTTTACGATCGCGTGGGGGACTGCGATTCTAGTTCTGTTTTAGCTATCTCTCTTTGTGCGTTTCATGCTAGTTTCAGCGATGTACGTTTTAACTTTTGCCCTCTGCCACGGGTCGTTTTGTTTTAATTCATAAGTGGGATTTGCGTCGTCCATTCATTTAGTAATCATATCATATCTATATATTTTTTGTTTTGTTTTGAGGGGGTCAAACATGGTTTTTGCCACCTAGATAGTAAAATTAGTTGCGCTAAAAGAAATTTAAAAACAAAATAATCAGGTAGTTTGTCATCAACTTAGTGTGATTCTATCGTACTCGATATCGATGTATTCTTTCACTTATTAAAATATAGTTGGGTGGTTGTCGTTTTGTTTGGAATTTTAATAACCATAGTGGCTTTTCATTGTATTTCAGGTTGGTTAAATGTTAGTCCTGGCTGTTTTGCATCAGGTTCACCTCAGCCTCCCTTTGTTATACCGGAGACGTTTTGGTTTTACACAAAACTAGTTATTTGGCTCACCCCCACCCCCAATGGGGTCTATGGTCGTATTCGGTTGCTATATCATGCATATTATAGGTTTCATTTGTCATTGCGTTCGGCGATGACGTCAAAAATATATATATCATGTCATGTTCTTTCATTTTGGTTCTGCGTGGGCCAAGGCGACATATTTTAAATAAATATATGATATACATGGTTACATAAGTGGTTCTTAATACATTTAAAATAATGTTTTTAAACTCATTTGCCGGCTGGTATACCTATATTTTTGGAATTTTAGGTCCTGCTAATAATCATCATTGGGCGATGATTTTGTCATTTCCTACAAGTTGCTACATGGTATAAGGGGTAACTTAATGTTAAGGATATAAATTGCCCAGATTCTGCTTCTGCCGTTTTTCTTATTCTTTCAGGACATGTGTCGGAGCCCAGCAGTAGTACTACCTCTATGACTGTTCTGAACGTTATATGCGTCGGCTTTTCTCCAGTATGGCTTTGTGGAGCGACCTTTCATTCGTACCCAGCCTGTTCCGAGTATAGTCATCCGTGAAGTAAAGAAGCTAGTCCTTGGTTGGTGACAACGCTTCCATGATCCAAAACTTGCAGTGGATTATTATTGCATCATGCGGAGGCACGATCTCATACGAAGGTATCGCTGTTTTCTGATAACTGTGAAACAAGATTTTGTTGTTGTTTCATAATATTAACAAAAGCCGTTGTTTATTAATTCACACCAGTTGCAAATGCCTGTACGTTACTACAACTATACGCCATATATGGTGCTGTAAGTGTTCTGCACTATTATGGTAGCTTCAGTCAATACCAAATAGCCAAAACAGTGTTTTCAATGAAACCCAACGTTGCCATGTTATCGTCTACATGTACTCGTACAGGGTATGGTTTAAATAACTTCAACGACTGGGTAGCTATATCATTATTTACTAAATATTGTTACACACAACGGTTGTATTTTGCCTCAATGTATTAAGTTGGATCGGATGCTCGTGTATGCAAGATGATATTCGGCTCACTCTTGGATATTGCTTTACCATACTGCTATCTTCAACAAATGTAAATCACGAGCTTGGTTTACTTAGAATTATTGCTGTCACAACAGAATTGTCACATCAGTTTATACTTGGATTGGATGCTGGTGAAAATCAACTACAAAAACCGTCATTCGGATAACGCTGTTGTTTACACCCTTTGAGTGCTGTTTGTCTTTTTAAAAGACTCTTCTTGTTACACTACTGCTATCTTCAAGTACAACGTAAGCACTAGTATCTCAAGCTATTTAGCGTATACATTTTGGGGATGATTGAGCTACAGTAAAACGGATAATGATGGCTGACGGATTGTGTGACGGGGCCAATGGCATCTCTCGTTTACTTTGTTAACCACGTACTCTTATGAAATAATGATGAGCGTTGCCCAAACATAATTTGCGCACTCTGATAATTGGTGACATCACTGTTTTATTTAGCG
This sequence comes from Ophiura sarsii, assembly GCA_035610835.1. Taxonomy (NCBI): domain Eukaryota; kingdom Metazoa; phylum Echinodermata; class Ophiuroidea; order Amphilepidida; family Ophiuridae; genus Ophiura; species Ophiura sarsii. The sequence continues at coordinate 1,723,680 of CM069458.1, read as the reverse complement.
AACACATGTTCAATTTTAGTTAGCCATTGCTGGTTACCCTTGGGGGAGTTCATATGTATGGGCTTGTTAAGTATTCAATCGGGTTGGCACGAGATAGTTAGCACCTGGAGCCAAGTACTATGTTTCTTTTTCTCTACAGAGATAGAGTTTTGAGTTTTGCGCAGCCGGCTACTATCGCATTGAATTCTTATCTGTGTGCATATATTATGTAGGTCACCCTAATACAAGATATGGATTTTGTATGTACACATATAGTACTCATATGTAATTGTAATTTGGTGGGTTACGCGAAGAGTTATCCAAATGGCTAAAGAGGCGTAGGGATCCGTCTACCATTGTTGTCCATGTTGGTTCCAACGTTCTGTTCAATGGCATACGGGATTACGGCCACTGGTGAGGAAATCCTATCGCCCTTAGCCATTTGTACCCTAATACAATTAGTTGGTCTGATTTTCTGCCTCGCGTCTATTATCTTGATGCTCGCAATCAAACAGCTGGTATGAAATGTATGTCCAATATCAATCATTTCCGATAGCATATGCTGTAGACTGCCTAACATGTGTTTTATCAGACACCCAACTATTAAGCCCAGTGATTCGTTCTCTCTACTTGCATGATAATGTGCATCTAACTGAAAATGATAGGGAATCTTTGTTTCTGTTTGGGAAAACGCGTTGTTGTACTTCAATTCGCATCCAGGGCTCACATGCTTTCCGCCACAATCTTCCTAATCCTTTTCATGAAAAAAGGGGAGGGTTAGGCAAGTGTTCCCATTTTTCGTCGTCAAATGAAAAAACTTGTGTGGCAGTTGTGGTTTTTTCTTTCAATGTAAAGAAGTACTTTACAATCATTTAAAATTGTAACCGTTGATATGCATTATTTATTCAACAAGTATTTGTACAAAATGTAATGCAAATTGTGCATTTTCCCACAAAGGAGTTAAAATTTGGTTTAAAATAAGCCAGTATGAAATTATGGAATTTTATTGTTGGTACTCATTGTATGTACATGTAACAAAAAGGTATCGTTAAATTTATGCAAAGATCGTAAACAGGATCTTGGAGTTGTTCCTACATCATTAGTCGAATAGTGAACGCAAAAGCGGGTGGGTGAAATAATCTTTCCATCCTCGTTGTAAAAATGTACGTCCTGTTTAAATCTGTTTTCAGCCTTTTTGTAATCAAAATTTGTGTAATGCAATTTTAAAGGGCGACAATTGCATGCCTACCCTTTTAAACTTGTTATAAATTCGCGGTTCTGCGTTAATATGGCTGTTGTGTCTATGTCAATTCAATTCAGTTTTGGTTGGGTATAGGGTTCATTCCTTCCACGTTCGTATCGTATGCTTTGTAATTAATTCTGACGTCAGCCCTTAGTACAGTTTGTGGTCGTGTCTGGGCTGGATGGGTAAACGTTCTTACCATCCGCGTTATACAATGTAGGTCAGAAATTCGTACTAATTATATTGCAAAATTATTATATCGTTTGAATTGTTTTGGCGAATGTAGTCAGTGCAAAATAAATAGCAGACTTGCTTATCATCATCACGGTGGCATCCGCAAATGTTGGTCTAGTCAGTGTTATCCTTTCTGAGCGTCAGGTGGCAATTGTCGATTAAAACAATGTGTATTTGGTTCAGATAAGAATGTCGCAGCCTATTACGGCTATAATATGAAATCTCCTATACGGAGTTTTCTACTCCCAATCATCGCGAATAGATGGTGTGACCGGTGACGTAGTGCCCGGCGGTTTGCGTGCGCACCTACAGGGAACGGTGCTTTAATTCACACTTGATTGATCATTACTGACCATGCTTACGGCGTAATAGTGCAGAAGTCATGGTATGCTTCCCTAAGCACGATGAGAGACCAGGTACTAAATCTGGTTGCCCGGCGGTTTGCGTGCGCACCATAAGGGCATGTGCTTTTAAAATTGGCGCTCAGTGATGTGTGTTTTGCTATCATATAGTAATGTATGTAGTAGTCATGGACTAGTACCTCTAGCATGTCTTTAGACCAGGCGCTAATCAATTTGTAAACACTACTGATGTAAACAACGGTCACCTCATCTATAGTGGAGTTTAATAGTTATGAAGCTACAAAAAATGTACGACTTCGAAGTCTCATTATCCAAAAAGCTTTTCATTTTTTGTATTCTTTAAGTAATTAATTAGCAAATTAATCATATTAGGCCCTAAGCAATATATTATGCGATTTGTTCTTTTCTTCATACATTTAAATTTGACTATCAGGAAAGACATTCCTTGACGCATACATCATATCTCGATCTTGACTGTATTTTCCATAAAAAAAACATCACAGAAATTTACTAAATCACAATGAAAATCTGCTTCCAATCTAAGCAATTTATAACATATTTGTTTCCATTTTCATCATAAACCATTCGGTACTACTGTCATGGTTGTATTCACTTGTGTACAGTTGCGGCAGTAGCCGGGAACACTGTCACTGGCGTAAACACGTTGTCAATCCATGGAACGAAAAAAACACTCATATCGTAAATAAGCGGAGTTGAGTTTACTCCGACAACATTTTTACCTATTCAAATCTAACCTCTGTGTAGTCTTAGACGGTCATAATTTCACATCGACACCACTGAACTCGTCCAAAACAATCTGATCACATACCCCACCCCCCCCCCCCCCCCCCACCCCCACCCCTACCAACACCAACACCACCGCCGGATATTAAACTGGATTTCTATTATTAAATTGTAGACGTGACAGAGACATTCAGGTGTTTGTTAAGACTTCCATATCAGTGACGCAATGTTTGAAGCTTAAACAAACTACTTCAATACAAGATGTGAAGACATTATTGGAGGATAGACTAGGAGTGTCATCAAAGGAAATGCAACTGTACTCAAGAAATCTAAAGGTTAGTATCTAAAGTATGTGTATAACAGTCATTAAATCGTAAACGTTTCATTATTGGACGAGAGATGGGAGTGTCCTGATAAGGTTTTTTGGCAAGATCAATATCAAATAGATGAAAAACTAACGTTTTTTTCCGAAGCTGACAGTTTCGCTGGTCAACGACCAGCTTTCTCAAAGCTACTGAAAGGCTGTTGTTGTTTGCCGGGAAACTGACCAGAAAAGTCCGTCAAATTATTGGGTTACCAAAAAAAAAGACTCATACAGACCAATATTTGTCTTTCCACTCGCATCATCCACTTCACCAAAAAGCTAGGCTTAGTCAGAACGCTCCTCGACAGAAATGAAAAAAATAGTCATAGAAAAAGACGACCAACATAAAGAAGAGGAACACATCAGAGAAGCTCTTGCTGGCTGTGTCTACCCTTAGTGGACAGTGGATAAAGTAAAGAAACAAATGAAAGCCAAAAAAGACAAAACAGTAGTTGTCAAGAATGCAGTCCAGGAAAACGAAAGCCAAGGCATGGTCGTGCTTCTTTATGTGGCAAAGAGACGATTTGGCGTCAGACTCGGCGAACACAAACGCGAAGCAGAAAAAACCGGTCAATCAAGTTTCACCAGATCTAAACGCAAATAATCACTAGCAGAACTTAATAAATCAGCCACAACAGATCACGTGGCCAAGGCAAATCATGTTATTAACTGGGAGGGGCCTTAATTTTGGGTAGAGAAGAGAATAGAAAGGCACGTTGGATACGATACTGGATAAGGAGGCGAGGCACAGAAAACATGAACAGAGACGAGGGGTCTACAATCTCAGTCACGTATACGATCCGCTGATTACGCCCTCCACCATCAAGGGCGTCACGAAACTGACCACCTCCGGTCAGTTTCCCGGCTAAACAACAACAGCCGATAACTAGACCATCGGAACTGTCAGCTTGGAAAAACGTAAGTTTTTCATCTATTTGATATGAATCTATTTACGGTGATTGATCTACTCCTACTTCAAAACTGGAACAAAAGAAAACCCCTTCCACCATGTCCACTCTAATCAAGTATAATCATATAAAATAAGATCCAGTCTTAATTACATGACATTTATATCTAACAATACATTAATGATCAAAATATATACATACCTATTATGGCTTTTAGTTGTGTGACCTGTTATCAATAGAAGATCATGGTGTAATTGACCAATCCAACATTGAGATGCGCTTATCACCGGGTCTTTTAGGAGGAGCAGATAGACCAGATGATTCGCCAGAAAATAACAGCAGCGCTACAGATAAATCTGCACAAAATAGTAGTTCCAGTCACACACCACAACTTCAGGTTGATGCGGATAAGCCTATTTCAACCAGTAAACAAACGTCTACTACAACCCTAAAGGCTTCAGGTATTTTGTATATCATGTCATCTTTACGGAGCTCTATAACCGCCAAACATGATCATTATCTCGGTACGCGTACAAAACTACATACTTACCAAGATATATATCTCGCCAAGTTGTCTTATTACAGACAAGAAAATGAGAAGACAATTTCCTCGTCAAGTCGACTTTTAGCGGAAAGAAGACAAGAAATATATATATATATATATACAATAACGTAAATCCAGAACATTTGGAACAGAGTGCTCAATACTAAAATAAGTAGAGCAATATATATTATATAAAATCAACTTGATTACAATTCCATGATTATACTACAGCACTGTTTCATACAGCCAGCATTGGCTGCACTCATCAGGTATAATGAATTCATTATTATTAGCAGCCATTTACTACAGTGACATGTTCTAAAAGTGGATAGTTTATTGATTATTGATTGCTCTTCACACCTCATACGTTTTACTATACTTTCTATTGTCTATGACCATGCATACTTGACTTGAGTCATCTATGTTGGACTATATGCTAGTGTTCTTAGTACATGAATTCATTATACCTGATGAGTGCAGCCAATGCTGGCTGTATGAAACAGTGCTGTAGTATAATCATGGAATTGTAATCAAGTTGATTTTATATAATATATATATAATATATATATGTATCTCGTCAAGTCGACGACTTTTAGTGTCAAGTCGACGACTTTTAGTGTAGTGAAGACGAGACGAAATTTCTTTTATCTAATTAAGTAGACTTTTCAGGGGGATAGGAAAACGATATACTGTATCTCATCAAGTCAAATTCCACTGATAAAAAGACAAGAAGGCAATATCTTACATCTTGTCAAGTCGGGCCAGAAGACCATATACTCGATCTGACCTAGATGCAACTTGGTAAGTCGTTACCGTGTAAGACAACGAAATGCAACTAAGTAAGTCGTGAATTTAATACCGAGATGTAACTCAGTAAGTCGTGATCTTGATGTAATACCGAGATGCAAATTCGGTAGTCGTTATCTTGATACAAGACAGCTAGATGCAACTGGGAAAATCATTATTGCGATGCAAGATACCAAGATGTATCTAGAAGCAATTTAAAAGATGTGTTTCTGATGAAAGGTACCGAGATTCCACTCAGTATAAGTCGTTATCTAATTGCATCTTCGTAACTTTCAGTAAGATCAAGACTTACTGAGTTGCATCTCCGTATATTGAATCAAAATCACATCTTTTCCAATAGCTTCCAGTTGTATATTGGTATCTTGCATCAAGTTCACTACTTAACTAATTGCATATTGATATCTTTCAGTTAGATCAAGACTTGAGATCAAGACTGAGTTGCATCTCGGTATCTTGCATCAAGATCAAAACTTTTCAAGTTGCACCTCGGTATCTTGCATCAAAATCATCGACTTACCCAGATCACGATCACATCTGTTTAATTTGCTTCAAGTTGCATCTCGGTATCTTGTATCACGACAATTATTTACAATTTGCATTTCGGTATATTGCATTAAAATGACGACTTACCGAGTTGCATTTCGTTATCTTGCATCATGATCACATCTTGGTACCTAGCATCACGATCACACGTTTCCAAGTTATATCTAAGTATCTTGTATCAAGATCACGACATTCCAATCTGCGTCTCGGTATCTTGCATCAAGATCTCGACTTAAATAATTGCACCTTCGTATCTTTCAGTAAGATCACGACTTACTGAGTTGCTCGCAGTATCTTTCATTACGATCATAACCTACTGAGTTATATATCTCGGTGTCTTACATTAAGATCACATTTTTTTCTTCAAATTGTTTCAAGTTGCATATATCGTATCTTGCATCAAGATCAAAACTTTTCAAGTTTAATTCAGTATCTTGCATCACGATAACGACTTACCAAGTTGCAGCTAGGTCAGATCGAGTATATGGTCTTCTTGTCTTCTTGCCCGTAATATGTCTTATTATGTCATAAGACAATTTGGCGAGATATATATCTTGGTAAGTATGTAGTTTTGTTCACTTACCGAGATAACTATCATGTCAAATTGTGACGGTTATAGAGCTCCGTAAATCTTGGAAATGGGTACATGTGTATCTGATCAGAAATATGTACAAAATAGGGTTGATTTTTTTATTCGAAATCAGTTGGGGCATGTTTGATGTTTATGGAGAAATGAATTACACCTTTTTTACAACTGTGAAGAGGGTAACTTATACCATTAGTCCCTATCTCATTCCTCTCTCTCCATCACAAATAATAACGTCATTTTCATTTTCCTTCATCGGATAAAACATAAACATATTGTGAAGGGGTGAAAACTAAATGGCATTATGTTATTAGAATAGTGTTTTTCTTCAGAACAAGCAAAGCCCCATAGACATGAAAGATAGCGAACACTAATTCAGGATAAATCAAGATAACATAATGACATACCGCACCTACATGATCTACAATACTAGACAAATGTTTTGGAACAGTAACGTATCGATAATAGCAAAGTACCCCCCCCCCCCCCCCTTTCTCTCTCTCACACATGCAATATTGAGAAACATGAATATCCTCCGCAGTTAACAAGTGTCCCAACATTGATTGATGGGGTCGCGGAAGGGAAGATATCCGTCAGCTCTTACGGAAATAATTTGTCACAATAGCACCAATATTGATGAAGCAGTGGCCATTTGAATGACAAATGATGCAGTTTTCATTGTTGCTCTTAACCCAATACCCATGAAAAGGGCGTTAACAAAACAGTAAATCTAAAGTGTACCTCTTCTTTCTCTCTCTCCATGAAAAGACAATCATAATCCGAACATCTCACATCATCAATTGTTTCCAACACCTGTATCTACTGGTGTAATACTCACCCTTTACAATATCATCCATGATGTTTGTTAGCCAACACCTGCAACTGTCTTTCCATTTCCGTGCAACCTTCCTTGTAACTCCAAATCGAAGTGCAACTTCAGTTACAGAAACTCCAGAAACTTTTCGTGGCGAGAAAGAAGTGGTACACTTAAGATTTACTGGGTTTATATACCTTCTTTTCATGGGTATAGGGTTAAATGCATTGAATAAAAATGATGCAGTTTCCATTGTTGATCTTAACCCTTCACCCGTGAAAAGAGCGTAAACAACCGCTTGTTTCTCTGAATGAAATGTTTCTGGAGTTTCTGTAATTGAAGTTGCTCGTCGATTTTGAGTTAGAAGGAATGTTGCACGGAAATGGAGACACAACAGACTAGTGTTGGCTTGTTAAACATCATGAATGACCCTGTCATTGTGAAGGATAAGTCTCACACACAGTGAGGTGTTGGAAACAATTGACGATGTGATATGTTTGGATTATGATTATCTTTTCATGATGAGAGAGAGAGAAAGAAGGGATACACCAATGGAAACTGCATCATTTGTTAGTCACATGGCTACAGCTTCATCAATATTGGTGCTATTGTGACAAATGAGGTGTCAAATGCGCGGGAGGAAATGCCTGTTCTTCCCTAGTTGTTGCATTTATTTAAGGTCCTACGAATTAAACACAGGGCGCCTCGAAAAAAAATGGATACTATCTTATTGTTCAGTGTTTATATTATCACACCGCACTAATCTTTAATCCTAGATTAATGATGGGGTCAGGGAAAGAAAAAGTTTAGTTTAAGATATCCTCGTTCGCTCTTTCGAAAATACCCTCATTTTATAAAGATGCGGAAACAAATCTGCACAAAATATCCAAGAAAGCAACAAATAATCACGGTTTGATATATATGTATTGTCACTAGACTTGGAACCTTCTGTCAAAGATGGACAACCTTCTCCCGCGGTGGCAAATGATGTGACAACAAGATGGGACGATGGTGATGTTCAAGATCGTGAACAAAGAAGGTATATACAAAGAAAGAAATGTTTGAAAAAGCAAGGGCATAAAAATAACAGAGAGGATAGATGTGTATCCCTGATGAAATTTGGAGTGACATTTTTACAAGCTGTATTTTAATTAGTTATTCAAACGAATAGCCTATGTCTTGTTAGTATTTTGATTGGTAAATATATTTACAAATCAAAACACTGCTAGATAGAAAGGTAGTGTTCAGGGGTTATAGCAGGCATTCTCAAATGGTGGCGCGCGCGCATCAAGGCATCCTAAGTGGCGCGAGAGTGGTTAAAATTTGTTTTAAAACAAAAATCATATCATGATATAGCCAGATTTTATAGGCCTATGACGGTCAGATGTACTTAAAGGCAACAAGAGTAATATTAGTTATGTTGCCTACATACAAATATTTTATGAAGTGAATTTTGCCATTGTAAATTCTAAAATTTCAGCTTCAACAAGTTGGTTATTAAAATGTCAGCATCAGTAAATCTAGTTTAGAAAGCCTGGGTTATAGGCTAGTTTTACTTTTCTGACAAGAAATATTTTCCTTAACTTTTGATGCTATTTGTATCGCCCCTCCCCCCCCCCCCCCCCCCCCCCACCCTTTACCGTGATTGCATTTAGTGATATCCCACCCGCTACATGTTAAGGGATCAAATGCGTATTAACCATTTTGAGATATTTGAAATCAAAGATCTTAAAAATATGTATAAAATTATCAGTGAGATAATATCTTCGAAAGCATGACTCTTAAATATTAACAAATTAATATTGTCGCTATCTTTATGTTGCACAGTGTTGGTGATTTAATCTTGCGTTTTGCATCTAAACATTTCACATGTATACAGCAATTTGTTGTTAACGCCTTTTTTATGGTTGAAAAAGGTCAACATTTAAGTTAAAGGTCACCCCCAAACAAACAAAAACATGGTTACAGTCCCCTGTGTTCCTATCACTAGTACTACACATTGTTACAATTACAAAATGTTTATCTGTAATATTAATACATTCTTTGTAGAGATGTGGAATCCACAGTTTTTGGAGAGAGTAAACCCAAAGTAGAACAACAGATACATGAGGAGGACAACCCAGTTGAGGAGGATTATGACTCAGATGAAGGTAATTTGTCTTCTTAAGTATGTATATGTAGGGGTGTATGTTTGGATGTATAAGTATGTATAAGGGTGTTTATTTGTTTTAGTTTAAACATGTTGTTGAATGGGTATACTTTGACTCATATTTTCATATGCTAAAAACTCATTTAAACCTTGATAAGGTATTTCAAACCAGTCACTGTTCAAACTTAATTTCTATTTTCAGATTTGTTAAGGATCAAATAAGTTGGGGTTTTTTAAATCCGTAATGTCAATAACAATTGTACAGATATGATGGCATTAAAATTTAAAAACATAACAAATCATAAAATTAGAGCTAAATATTCTAAATAAACATAGTAACTCATATAATTTGTGGTGAGATACAACTTGTATAAAAAGTAGAAACAATAACGTTCCAACAACAAATATTATGTGCAAAGCAAAGTTCAATAAATAGTAAAATGTAATCCTCACTATGATTACTAACTTTAACTTTCTCTTTTGTAATATAAACAACAGAAGGCATAGTTCCAGTATGTGAAGAGTTGGCTTTTGTTGAAGAAGGATTATGTTTTGGGGGACCTCCAGAGTTACCGCAATCTTTAGACAGAGATTGTAAAATCCTGAAGAAGAATCCTCATCACCATGAAGACTATTTATCATTGGAAGACATATTGGAAGTAGCTCGAGGTAACAAGGATCATATTCATAGTAGCATTATAAGAGGAATAGGAGAACAAAGTTGGAAACGGGCAGCTGATTCAGTTGTTTTACTTAGTATGTATAAAGATGAAACACAATTTAAACCAACAAACAAAAAGGAAAAAGAAGATAAGACATTGTTTTATGGTACAGGTTTTGTTATTAAATCATCCCCAGGTAATGAAATACCTGCTGGTCATTGTGCTATAATGACAGCCTGTCATAATGTACTTCATTCTAGGTATAGTTATAAGAATGACCAATTAGTAGAGTGTAACGATATTACAGTCGCATTCTTTCATGATGGTTTGAATCATGTAAAAGATAACACAAAAAATGAAGGTGTTGTCTATTGTAAAGTTACAGGTATTGCATCTGATATGCAATCTCTGCCACAGAGAAAAGATGGTGAATCAATAGACAAGAAACATATGGATTATGTAGTTATTTATGTAGATATCGGTGAAAAGATCGAAGAACTGGAAAGTGATATCGACAAGAAGGATATTAATCCACAGCTTAAGAAAATTAAATGTGGCCACATTAAGTCACTCCAAAATGTGATTGAATTTGATTGTGATAAATCGGCTTTAATTCAATTGGTGGAGGCAAGTTGTAGTGATGAAACGTTTGGTAACAAATTTGTTTTGATCTGTATAGGTCATCCGCATGCTGCTCCCAAGCAGGTCTCCTTTGGTCATTCTAAATCGGATACATCAAGTTTATTCCATACCTTGACGCCTAAACGAACGCATGTTTGTATTAACCATACCTGCGCATCATGTCCAGGCTCATCAGGAAGTCCGATTTCTGCATTAATGAGTTACCAAATAGGTGGCTTTCGTCCTAACAGCATTCAACGTGCTATTAGACAAATCAATTTCTTGCACATACAATCAGTGAAAAAAGATGACGGTATTGCCATAGCACGGGCCATAGCAATACAAAGTATTGTGCGTTATGATAATACTGATCGCATTGATGCAACTGACGTTGTTGCTGCATCTATCGAAAATATGATAGCAATTATAAGGTTTTTAGAGGAGCACAACTATTGTGTTACTAAGAAAGTTTCAAATAAAATCAAGAAATGTGTACAATATTTGAAAAAGAAACGACAACATATTAAAGACTGGCTGAAAATAAATTCCAATATCATAACAGAGTATATAGAATTGATGTTTTTCAAACTAGAACAAGACCCTATCAGATTGGAGGGAAACATGTTCTACTATAGAATAATTAGTGTTGAGCAAATTGATGAAATTATCCACGCAATAAGAAGCAGCAACATCAGTAAACCACGTCTGCGTTGGAATCTTCGCAATCTGGCTACGGCTATATTGTACGACGATGATATTTGGGCAAAAACAAAGAGTCATATCCTCCCAGTCCTTCCCAATTGGCTCCGTAGGTCTATTGATTTCAGTGAAGATGAAGAAATAGTGCAGGACTTTGTTATAAATATATTGCGCTCTATAACCTCGCGGTTTGGAGGTTATCCACCTGTTGAAATGGAACAACAAACCAGTGACATGATAGAACAACTAATTGAAATATTGAAACAAACATCAACTAAAATACCCTGCTCTGACTCAACTGCATCCAATGATACAATAAGACGTATAGTGAAAATTTGTTTCATCATAAGTCTCTTGGGAGAATTATGTGAAAATCATCCAATGATATCCGCAAATCTGGAATTATTTAAGAATTTACTGCCCTCTATATGTGGCCTTCTCAATACAGGGGATTTTACACACATTTCCTTGGCATGCCTTGCCCTTGAGATGTTGGTCATTCGAGAGTGGATTGATTGTAAACGAAACATTTTTTTGTCCGAATATTTTGATAGCCTATTGGATCTCTTTAAGAAACATGAACAACTTGTGCATGGGCAGCAAACTGCAATCGTGATAATTTTGAGGGAATGTATTATTTCTGATAAACATCATAGACAAGCATTGTTTGATGCTGACATCTTCCCTGTATTCAAGTCTTTACTGGATCAAACTCCTACAACACAAATAGGAATGAATCAAAGAATACACGTTTCACGTACAAATATCGGTCCAATCAGACTAAAGGAGTACATGTGTGTCATATTAACGTATCTAACTGATGAAGCCGATCCAGACCAGATTAAAAAAATATTGGATGCTAAATTGCTGGATAACCTACTTGTACAAATGGTAGAAAATGATGACATGTTAATGCGTGTTTTGTTTTGTAAAGCAGTTACTACTATCATACAACGTGGACCAAGAAATGCAGCATCCCTTGCTATTGAAGCTGGTTGTCTCGAAATAAAATACTTCGGTTTTCTTATGTGTGAGTTCAAAAACGGGACATTTTAAATATCAATAAGGTCATTCATGCTCTTTTGGTGGCTGCAGTCACACTTGACCGCTCTGGGGATGCATATAGATGCCTGTATCAAGCTTACAAAGACGAAATGATGTAAAGAGCCAACTTTAGCTTATTATTTAACACTGTGGAATGAAAACCCAACTTTGGCTTATTATTAAACACTGTGGACTGAAGAACCAACTTTATTTTATTATTAAACACTGTGGAGAGTCAAAAAATATAAAGCTTAAAGTATGAGAATAATTGAAAGAAAGAATCTTTATAAAGGGTGGTGACCCAACTGGCCAATCAAATTCCATTACTTCAATTAAAATATAATTTTGGTGTCGGAAGAAAGCCCATATTTTCCTCATTACCCTGCACAATTTTAGAACTGAAAGATGCTCTTTCAGTCGGGTTTTTTCTCCTTGTTTTTGTTTTAACCCTAGTCCCGTTTAGAACCCTTTTTAACCAGTTTTTAACCAGGATTACAATTTTGGAAGAGAAAACTGAATCGCCAGGAATCGATCCGGGGACCCTGCGGACATCGGCTTATCATCCCACCCACTAAGCCACGACCCTCTACTACTCGTTCACGCAGTATACCGCACTCACTATATAGGCTCGGTTGATTACATCGTCGAAAAACGTCCGCCAAGGCGCTTGGAGATGTGGGTAAATCATGTGGGTAAATTGATAAAAGTAAGTTATTTCTTTAAACTCCAAGCAGATGACAGCCAGTGAATATTGTCATTATTAGTGATTATCATGAACATATGAATGAATAATTAAGGTCTCAAGCTAGCTAACTCAATACGTCAATGAAAAAAACTGGACTTAAGAGTAAGGATTAAGGTTATTTGCAAATTCTGAAACTCATAATGTTTACGATGTTTACAAACAATCTTCACGTACGAGAATTATCAAAATGTATTTAAGAAATACATGAATTTTTGTATGTAAATTCATGAGTATGTTCTTTTTCCTTTTGTTGTTAATAATACAATCATAAAGATAGTATGCGAGAGAATAGAGAAACTCTCCATTTATATAAAATCCTATGTATTTACTCTTAACATATTTTACATTGAGTTGTTATAGCAAGTAAACTACTTCATCAGCATATCAGTCAGCAGATTGAGGTACACGGCAAAAAGGTTGCTTAAAATACGTTGCTAAAAGTACTTTTATCATCCGTTGGTTGACGTGTTGATTAAAATTCATTCAACATATGTAGAAATCTAGGTGTTGTATAAAAGTAAAAACTACCCAACGTTGAGCAAAACAATTTAGTAACAAGTTGGGGAAACCCCCGGTCAAAACTTGTTTTGTTGCTAAAAGATTGCGTTAATTGTTTCAATTGGGCAACTGTTGAGTATTTGTCGCAGGCAATTACGCAACTTATGTTAAGATTTACCCATGTGGTTTTTATTGATCAATTGTTGCTTAAATTCTCGATTCTAATGGCGTCCGTGTGATGGATCTTCTCATATATCTATATCCCGTCCGCAACTTGTGCCCCAGGACCACAATTAGATTTATTCTGTCTTGGCATCCAAAACGGAATAAAGCGCAAACACTGACAAAATAGTTTGAAGTTGCCATCCTTGTTTGACATACATTTGTTCATGAATATCATTTCAGTGGTGTTACTAGCGACGTCACTAGCGATGAATATTGAATAGTCGATTTGTATAGCCAAAAAATACAAGACATGGACATATACTGAATAGTTCATGTCATGTGATCTATTTTCTACCAAAAGAATCACATAAATAAGAAGAAGAATAATTCATTGGTAGATTACCAGTGTAGTCACCTTCGGAGCCGTAATTTCACCCTTATTAAGATGAGCACTCCTGATGTAGGGAAAATCACCATGTTGCATAATATAGCTTTTCTTCATCATCATCATCTGTGTACATGTAGATAATTTTATGCTCTGAGGTCTCTGGGCTGCGGACCAGACATTGGCGGGTTAAACCGGTTTTGTGAGCGCTCAACCGTCCCACTTCCCTCATGGCATATGGTTGGAGGTGGAATCAACTCCGCTTGTCTGAACGCCTTGGTGCTTCTGCAAGGCCTGATAATGTAGCTTGCTCGCAAGGCTGTTTTGGCTGTGTCTAAGATTGGTTTTCTCTTCCCGCTGGGGATTCCTAGTGAGGCCAGACATTTGCTGATCGTGGTACTATAAATCCCCTGCTTCCGACTTCAACGAGAAAGTAGTTTACAGACCATCCGTTATTTTCACATTCTGCTACAAGGTCTTGGTATTTACATTTCTTCCTGGCGAAAGCATTTGCAAGGTTTTCCTCTGCTGGGACTGTCAATTCAATGATGATGACATTTTTAGTCTGAGTTGAGAAAATAGTAATGTCAGGTCGCTTGGCCGTCTCAACAATTTCTGGAGGAAATATTATCTGCGAGTGTTCTTCATCCATCAGGGGAGTTTCCAGTCACTGGCATTTTTCAGGATGTCTGTCTCTTTTGGCTTTCTGTACGGCAAGACTGGATTACGGTATTTTGTGCCATCTGCTGTTTGGAATGCTATGTGCTAGGACTGAAACTTTGAGACTGGTATGTTGATGGTCTGTTGTTGTTTACTTCATCGACATATGGTATCAGTCCTGATACAATTGCTCTCAAAGTTTGGTCATGTCGCCAATTGTACCTTCCATTTTCTAAGGAAAAGCTGCAACAGTTCAAGATGTGGAGCAGAGTACAATTTCGGTGGTGATATAACTGGCACAATCCCATATTTGTCTTGCCCCAGAGTCTCAGGTTAGTTGGTGTCGGGGGTTGGTCATGGATGGCATTTATCTGGAATGACAGGAGTTCTGGTGTCCAAACATACAGGAGTTTCTTCCATGATGTGTCCACTTGCATGGCAGAGTCCCATCGCAGCCACTGTCCTTGTTTCGCGCATCCATAAAGGTAGATCAGCATCTCATCCTCGTCAACTTCTTTAACCAAACTGGTCAGGCACTGCCTGTGTTCTTTCAGGGTCATGTCTTTAATTAGCTTCTGATTCTTCTTGAATCCCAAGCCTGCTTTGTCAGTCTGACCTCTGTCGTTCTTTTTGTTCCGGCTCCTTTACTCCATTCCATCTGGACCTCTTCTTTTTCGACTCTAAACACTCTCGGTATAGTGTTTGAGTTTTTCCATCTCTGGAGTGCTTGTTGGTATTTGGTTAGCTGCATACATTTCACCGAGGTGGTGAGTCGCTTTAGTTGTAGGCCGTAGCGTTTTCTGGATCTGTATAAAGCACTGTTGGTAGTGCTTCTGGTTACTCCTGCCCATCTCTTCAGATGTTTTGTGCAGGTTGCCTCCAGTTTCTTAATATGATTGGGAAGTTGTAGATGGTAAATTCATATACCATTTTTGGGATGATCACATGATTGTAGATCCACATTTTCATGATACCATTCAATTCGCTTGTATCTGTTAACTCCAACATAGCAGACAACTTGCTGGTAACCATTTGTCTGATTTATGTCTTATATAATATTGACTATTTATACCTTCATACCCAGATAGCAAGACTACGTTGTGACAACGTTCACAGTAAAAAACAAAAAAATGATAAGAGATGTCAGATATT
This sequence comes from Ophiura sarsii, assembly GCA_035610835.1. Classification (NCBI taxonomy): domain Eukaryota; kingdom Metazoa; phylum Echinodermata; class Ophiuroidea; order Amphilepidida; family Ophiuridae; genus Ophiura; species Ophiura sarsii. The sequence continues at coordinate 1,707,772 of CM069458.1, read as the reverse complement.
ACGATGGTTAAATAACATGCTAAAAGAAATTACAGATTCACTACCGAGAGAGAATGGTGTATGTAGCTCTGCTGCATCGCCATTCCCTTTACAAGTTACCGGTTCACTACCGGGAGGAAGTGATGCATGTAGCTCTGCTGCATCGCCCAGAATTCACATTATATGCCTACCCCGTGTTGCTATACAAAAATGCTTAATATATAATAAAAACTTGTCACAAATAAGCAACGATTTGCATTAAAACACCCAACATATGGCTACAATTCACAAATTAAGCAACAGTTGGTATTAAAATGCCCGACAAATGGTTAATTATTACCCAACTGTTGTGTAATTCAAATTGTGCAACTGTTGAGTAACTGGAATTGTTCAACTGTTGGTGAAAACATGTTATCCAACGGTACGCAACTGTTGAGCGGTTGCATACTTCCTTCAACAACGTTGTGTAAAATGTTTAGTAAATATTTAAGCAATCTTTTTGCAGTGTACTGTCCTTTTGTTCCATAGGAGATGGGTCACAAATATACAAGAATGGATATACATTTCAAAATCATAACATAGAGGATCATATTTTTTTATCATAAAGTAAGGGGTCATTAGCTTCTGCCGAGGAATATTCTGCACATTTTTTGTCCAAAGAGGCTAACAAAGTCACACACAAAATGTCTAAAATGCAAACAAAATTCTGACTTGCATTTCTAACCATAATATACCACATTACTAGAAATGGTTGTAATCATGATATCATCAGTCTCAGATTGATTTTTATTTATTTATCTATTTATTCGGGGAGGGTCATATCCATATATTTGGGACCCTTCCTCCCACAGAAAATGACAGGCTTCTAAGTGTTCTGCCGAATCAAGTAATCATTTTACTTTTATGATTATGAATTACTTTGTCCTCATACAATGCTAATCTATTTGTACTAAAAGGTGGAGAGATATCAAATCTGTTAAAAGGGGCTTAAAAGAACTAAATATAGGTCTTTCTGCTAGCATGCTACATGATTCGTTGCTGTGACATATTTTGTTCAAACCTTTAAGCATTTAGAATCATAAGCATGTTGTTGTACTCATTCAATTATGTCAGTGGTAATCAGATTATGTAACCAGATTATGTAATAATCTTCTGTTTACACATCTTTGGTTCCAATTTAAATTTGCCTATTATTTTGTGTAAGTTTTATGTTATTTTGTATCTTTGTAAGCGCTGTGACCTTCCACATGTTCCAGGGAATGGCGCATCACAAATACGTATATGTAGCTTATCAACCAAATGTTGTTGATCAGAAACTACATTTGAGACCTTGTTTACAGGTTATCCATGAAGCCAAGGGAACCGGACTACGACATCCGGTTTGTTCTAGATTGAATAGAGTAGATTCATAATGTCCAAATCATATAATGAATTGAACTATTAAATATCATCTTGCTGAAAATCATCAACAAGATGGCTGCTAAGTGTTAATCTAAAACATGGATAAAACCTACATACCATTGGTCAATTAATCTTCTGATGTACAGCATGGAGCCTGGGGTAGGGGATACTTGATCTAAATGTCTGTACAAGTTACCTTCCACCCCCTGCTGGGTCAATTCGTAACAACATGTATTCTCCATACGTTGATTTGTTTATACATTTTATATCTCGGACCTGACGTTTCGATTCTAACAGAATCGTTATCGAAGGTAAAATGACAGAATACAACATTACACAACATATATATAGACAGAGGAACAATGGGCAGGAAGTCAAAGGGACAGATGAATGAATAGGGGAAGATATTATGCTAGACAGCTGATTGATGAAGTGGATAAAATAACAAAAGGATGACATAGACAAAGAGATTAAAAAGTAAAAGGCAAATGGGATATAAAAATAATTGGTGAGTGAAATCAATAATGGTGATTGATGACACAAATGAATAATAAAATGTAAAAGGACTGAGAGAATGCATGAGAAAACAAGAAAAAACAAAGTGGGAATAGGCCTATGGTAACAAATAATGGAAATGCACTGGAACAAGTAATGAAAATTACTGTGCATAGGAGACAATGTTGAAAATGAAAACAAAGTGTCACAAATATCAAGAATGAAAAATGGAGTGAAGAAAAAGTGGAGAAAAACAAATAGGTAAAAAAACAAATGATAGGTGTATCAGATACAAATGGAGGAAGTGGGGGGTTAAGTCTAATCATTCCCTTCCTGGATGTTTAGGCCATGGGGCTGAATAGTGAGAAGACGCTTCATCCATAACTTCTCTCTACTGAGACGTACCGCTTCTGAACGGCTACCTAAAGATTCAATGCCCTGTAAGATCATATCAGACATAGTGTGGTTGGGAAGGTTAAAGTGGTGTCCGACAGGTGGCTTGTTGGTCTTCACTCCATTTTTCATTTTTTACTTCTTGATATTTGTGACACTTTGTTTTCATTTTCAACATTGTCTCCTATGCACAGTAATTTTCATTACTTGTTCCAGTGCATTTCCATTATTTGTTACCATAGGCCTAGTCCCACTTTGTTTTTTCTTGTTTTCTCATGCATTCTCTCAGTCCTTTTACATTTCCATCCATTTTTATTATTCATTTGTAGTCATCAATCACCATTATTGATTTCACTCACCAATTATTTTTATATCCCATTTGCCTTTTACTTTTTAATCTCTTTGTCTATGTCATCCTTTTGTTATTTTATCCACTTCATCAATCAGCTGTCTAGCATAATATCTTCCCCTATTCATTCATCTGTCACTTTGACTTCCTGCCCATTGTTCCTCTGTCTATATATATGTTGTGTAATGTTGTATTCTGTCATTTTACCTTCGATAAAGATTCTGTTAGAATCGAAACGTCAGGTCCTCTTATATTTATTACATTTACTTTACACAGGCTATTTTTGTGGATAAGCAGTTTGCATGGAGCTTTTACATTATATCATTTTATATCTCATGTACTTTTATCAATAAATTATTGAAATTGACCTATCAATGCAGTCAGGAAGAATACTTTATGTGTGTTGTAGTGATGTTTATTACCTGTCCAATATGCAATTTTGACAAAATGTTTGTGCTTTATAAGCTCTCTTTTTGAGATGTATTGTTGATAATATTAAATGGTTTGATTAACTCATATGAACTTAAGAATAAAGGGCACCATACCACATCTAGAGTCAGTCAGAAATATCGGGCTTTTTTAAATAAGCATTACTAAAATGGTAAGTGAACATTAAAAATCAGTAATAGCGCAAGAAAAACCTTTTATTTAACTTTAAGAGAGAAGTATTAAAGTTGACTACAATGTTGATTTTTTAATAAATGTTGGCAATAATCATGGCATCTTACATTTTATTCAAATGACTTGCACAACTTGTCCCTATTGCAATTCCGTGGATTGACGGTTAAAATAATCATACTTACACTGGAGCACATTTTCTAACTCCAGCGGTGTTGGGATGAAATAATGTAGTCCCAACTTGGGGTGAATTTTCTGGAAACATATAATCAACATTCATTTTTACATACGGGGATACAAAATGTGCAACCATTCATGTCCACCGTCGTCTGGGGGTCCATTATGAGAAATGTTGCGCCATCATAACGAATATTTCATCATAACGTGCACAACGCATGCGGTTATTTATATCACATTGCGTCAGGGACTTTCCCTGCGGTTTATGATTTAGCATGTGACTTCAGGTTTTGTCATTCGATTAGCGGAGGCTCGGCGGAGCAACAACACACTAGATACCTATTGGTATAAACAAGTCACTATAGTGCTACTGATCGTACGGAATATTTAGAGGTGTGCTTACCTTGCTTATTGTAAGTATTAACCACATTACAAAAAAACCTCTTTCTGTCAAGCTGTAGTTCCTCTTTCAGCCTCTCATCATGGACTTATCAGATAAGTCTGAAAAGTCCATACTCTATGTTTGTTTGTTTGTTTGTTTGTTTGTTTACACGGTCGGTCCGTACAGACACACGCTTGGGTCCTGAAGGGACCAGACTCAAGCAAAATGCTCTGGCCAGGCTTAAAAAGCCTATATAAGCATGCTGGTTGAATTATTATTTAAAACAGCCACTCCCGACAAATAAAGTATAAAACTATTTTACAACAGACTTTTCCATTTGCTTGTTTTACTGAAATGTTAAAGGGACATTAAATGGTGTTGAAAATTTGAAATGTTTAAAAATTTACTTCAGAATTCAAGATGAACATTAAAAATTGCCATTATTGTTGTTTCTACTAACAAAAACACAGCAAAACTTGATTAAAACAATATCATCGCTATTTATTGAAAAACGCCCTCTATGCAAATATGGTTCGTGTTATGTATCACGCGTAAAATGCTCGTCCCGCGGGACGAGCATTTTTTGAATCGACGTTTTCTTGTACAAAGAGAGCTGATTTACATGTAATACAATTATAAAAATAAACTAATCTCAGTTTTTATCATAATTGAGGGGGCTGCCTCCAACACATCTCTTAGTGTCCCTTTAATGTGCGTCCTTTTTTTTGTTTGTATAAGTGTGCTGGAAATATCGCGTGTTATTGAAAGTGTAATTCTGAGTACCTCAGCAAATGAAACTGTATTGGCAAAGCTGTATCGGAGTGTTCAAATAAATGTCATGCATGTAGCACAATATAGGCCTACAGGTCACAAATCAGTTATCCATCAAAATTCCAAATATCACATGTATCGTTACAATAATCATCCTAAAACAAAATACAATATGATGGAGGTGGAACATCTAAAAGCAAAAGCCTGCACCCCGCTTAAATAAAGCTTACACCCTACATACTATTACAGAATAATAAACAAAATACAATAACAGAATCATAAGTTTAACAAATCAACACAAAATAGACAAACGAAAAGGTAAACAAGCAATGGATAGGCCTATACATGATATCCCACGTGGAAGCAGCAACATAATTTTTTTTTTTTTGGTTAGTTTTTATTTAAGCTAATTAACATAATTTTGGTTTGTTTTAAAGTATTTGTTTTTGATTGTTTTTCTTAAACAAAGTATAGTATTGTTTAAGTAGGCCTATTGTACACAATTTTAAATTGCCCATTCCAGTTCTGTTCTTGACGGAAGGTTTATACTACTGATGAAAGAAGAGATACGAAATATTTAAAAACAGTTTACCGTTTACAATATATGTCTACTGAATTATTTGTAGGTCTATTTATTGTGTATGGTATGAATACGATAGCTGTGTATTAACTTCTGAATAATAATAATAGTAATAATAATATACCCTGAGCTCAGAAGGTACAAACATGTTAGTAATCCTTAGTTTGGGGTTCAATTTTTAGATATTTGTTTTCGTTTTTCTTAATTTGTATTTGATCAATAATAATTGATCTCATAGGGTTTCTATAAAGTACGATTAAAATCGATGGCGGAAAAGTGGAACTAAAGCTTGTCAAAATAAATTGCATCTTTTCCGGGATACACTCATTACATTACGTGTAGCACATGTTGGTCGATGACGCTTGTACGTGGACTTTGCCCAGCCGACAGTAGACAGTATTGTTCACTTAAGTAATCATTAACTTATCTTGTGATCAAATTGCAACCTCGATTGTTTTAGCTGTTTTCATGATTGACTTTCATTACGATAATAGTTCGGAATACAAAAGTGTAATAATAACATTGTTCTGTACAACCAACGACTTTGGTACAACATTGCGATTTGATTACTAACGTGTACATTTGAAACTTCATTTGCTAAGCTTCGAAATCAACACATTACAGACAGCTGTGTTTTAGTATAACCATCTGGTGGGTAAGTATTCCGTTAGAAACCTAGCATAATCGCAAACACCGACAAGCACTTTGAAAAAGCTTACTGATCCTAGTTTGGATCGATAAATACGGAAACGCCTTGTTAATGATTATAATGCGTCAGGATTTATATTTGATGATCACATTATTATCACTAGCTTAGTAGAAATGTGAAAGATGTAAAAATAAAATGGTTATATCAATTAGATGATGTTTTTAAATGTGATCACCGGGGTCACAATTATCGTCAATTTATATTCCTATCGAGTATAACATGTTCATATACACCTAGAAGATTTTGCAAACCGTATAATCAATTTATTGTGGGATCCAACTTGTGTTTTTCATGGAAATTACTCGTCAAAACAAAAAAATCTTTCACATCAAGTAATTAATTTTGATATTACACATATCAATGGAATTGGAATCTATACATAGGCATTTTGCTCTTTAAAATATAACAGCACCATTGACTTTTTATTCATACCTGGTGTTGTGTGACGTCAAAGAATTACCCATTGTTGGCCCACTTCCTTAGGATTTCCAGGTCGCTTTGCAAAATGATTTGGTCTCGTGGTTCTAGCGGCAATTGCCGTAATGTAATGACACTGTTATCACTCGCCGTGTAGGCCTAGCCACGCGGGAAAAGTGTTTTAATCGTTAGGTTGGGTAGGTTTTGGTTATGATCTTTTTACATTTTTATATATTATTATACTTTTAGATATCTAGGTCCGTGTTCCCACATACGTAGAAGTTAACCTACTTGAATCGCGATCCCACTAGCGATTTAGTCCGAACCTGAGTGAGTTTAAACTAGTCAGGGTTTTGTTGTATGGGAACATGGCCTAAGACATTATTAGGATATTTAGTACCATGTATCTATAACCCGATTTCGTTGTCACGTTCCTTATAGGAAGATCGAGTTTCCTCTTAAATAAAATCATTGGTTCAAGTTGAAGCAGTATTTTAAAAAAGAAATCTTATGTTGTGATCATTATTCGAATTATCAATCAATTTAGATTATTCTTTCCTTTTAGACATCAAACTTAACATTTGGTCAGGTTTTTGTGAATAATAATAATACAGGACTTATAGAGCGCTGTACGCAAAGCTTCAATGCACTTTACATGAATAAAAATGGCCAAAAATAGTCAACATCATTAAATACACATTAAAAAACGCTGTTCTTGTTGTGCTGTAAACTTGATTAGCATAATTCGGGACAAATTTCCTGGGAATGACAGGCGTACTTCTTTACAATTAAAAGGGATGAATTTAAAACTCCAAATGCTCAGAAGGTCCGAGAAGACAGACAGGACAGGTCATCGCCATGGGCAAACTATCGAAATTCCCGCTATTATCATCACGCTGAATCAGAGATATCAATAGGAGTTACTGCAACAATGGAAATGGGCACTTTTCATCTGTAAGCACATACCGCGACAACAATACTTTATCGATTTTAACAAACAAGGTGTCAAAGTCACCGTAATTAAATTTTCCGTCTCCTGGTATTTTCATTTTTAGAATATGAGTAACAATTTTAAAATTATAGGTGCTTTTACAACAGCCGAGTTACTTTTTTTGCTGTCTTTACATGCGATAGGTATAGGGTCAATGAGATATGCACTAGCTCTACACAATATTATAGTTCGGATCAATGGAAAATATTACTAGTACCAGGAATTGGGAGAGAGAGAGGGTAGTGAGTCTGAGACTTGAGATCAAGTCTACACATTGGATGATGTAGAATTTTAGAAGCTGGGAATGCTGAAAGTTGAAGACTGAAGGCATGTTCAGACAGGCATAAATGATCGGCGTAAATTTAGACCCTACAGCAATTAAAATTCCACAATTAATCCCTCTACTCCGGACAGTTGTCCACACGGTACTAAATACAACGTTACCCTTAAGTTTTCCGACAAAGTTAACACGACCATCGCAGGGCTCACGAGTAAATACCGTTAAACTTCATCTATAAGCACCCATTGACTAATAGTTAATAAGCAGAGAATAGATAAAAAGGTATGAGCGCCCTCTTTTGATCTAGAGAAATTAGCACGAATTCGTTTAGTGTATTCGATATTCAATACTATAAGTTGTATTACTATCTAAATAATTTCATGGACAGACGAATTGCTCAATTGGTAAAGCGCCCGGTAAAGCGTCAACTTCAGTATCACGAGGTTGGTGGATCAATTCTCAACTACACCTTTTGCAATTTCTTTTGAAATCCAAGTGATATAGAAATTAATGCAAACTTGAATGTAAAATTATTACTCAATTATACTAGCTTTATTGTTATTTTTCAAAAAACAAGCGCATAATTAATTTGATTGTATAAAGTAATGATCTTAATAGTCCAACCATTTTATAAGCTAAAACACATTTATACTACAAATTAACCACAGCAAAATGTATTCATTGGCTTATTTTAAATGTTTCACACAGTAATCTTAACGTTTCCTTCATCATGATTTAAGGGCAAATTATGATGATGCATATTAGGTTGGTATATAGATCAAGTTAAGCAACAAAATGAAAGTAACTATGCAAACCACTATGATCCTGGTCTCACAATGAATAGGTGAATGAATGAATAAATGAATGAATGAATGGCTGGCTATTAAATCAATTTATTTCCAATAAGATAGAGGGCCGTCCATTTATACCGACCCATCAATCATACATGTAGTTATAAAACAGTATCTGACATAGCAGTCTCGTTTAGCTCAATTGGTTAAGCCTAGGGCAATATTGTGATCGCAGGTTCCAGATGACAATACCTGGTTCGAATCTCACTTCAAGACCTTTTCTTTTGGAAAGGTCATAATTTCGAAATTCTTGACAGTGTTTTATTTTTATGATGAATGAACAAGGAATCTATTTTTGTGGGTGGGGTTTTTTTTTTTTTGGGGGGGGGGGTTATAATTTTTTTAATTTTTTTAAAAGGAAACAAAATTTAAGCAAACTGGACACGCAGTCCATGCCAGTCAATAAAGTCTTTATAGTTAAAACAAATTTACACAACCCCCCTGTTCAAGAATAAAAAGTTACAAAACCCCCCCCCCCCCATATTTTTCAACATATGAAAGTTACATGACCGCCCCCCCCCCCCCCCCCTCCACCATAAATAATGAACGGTCCCTTACATGAATGGCAAAGATATGCAGATTCCTTTATTCATTCAAGATAAAAATAAAACACTGTAAAGAATTTGAAGTGAAATTCGAATCAGGAATTGTCATCTACAACCAACAACAATGGCCAACCATCCACAAAAAAACACAACTTAACAAAAGACCATAAGTAGCAGAATTGAAAAGCAGTGAATTGTAATCAACGTATAGTCCCATTGTACTCCATCCATGCATGTCTTCTTCAATACAACTCGTGGAGGTTGATTTGAACCATAGATAATCGACACAGGGATGGTTAAGTCCCGGATAATCTCTATTGAAATGTTGCTCGGAGCTGATCTATGTCTGCTTTGCCCACACCTGTTTGACTAGCATTTTTGAAAATCCCGGTAAACAGAACGGGTATTGATAGTCTATTGCGGCAACTACAGTATCTAATACTAGCTAACGGGATACATAAAATTAGTTTGATAAAAAAAGCAACGGTGAAAGTTAAGATACTTCTAATATTTGAAGCATATAAATTTAATACACGCATTCATCGATGCGATAGATGTAACGATATTTGTGAAGTTTATAGACACTTATTTCACCCAGTTTTCTATTACACGTAAACTCTAACTCATGATGAGCGCGATGGACAATAGCACTTCTTTTTAAATCGATTCCTAGCCATTTAATGCATCTGGGAACGAGAGTGGCGTATTATTTATGGATGTTAAGAAGTTATTTCATGTCAGGGCGAAAGGCTACATCGGCTTTTGTGTTGAGCGACCTTGGTCCAAAACACAAATAGCTTCAAACAAAACACCCACTAACCATCCCTGTGTCGATTATCTATGTTTGAACTAATGTCCGCCCGTAAAAGTATCCTCTAATTAATGATTAATACTGTCTTCAGAAGTCCAGTTTATTTAAATGTTTGTACTATTTATAAACGATTGTGATAACATTAAAAAATAAAAAATAGAAGAAAGAGAGAAAAAAGAGGGAAAACCCACATTAAAGACAAAGATAGATTCCTTATTTATTCATGGTAAAAAACAAAGTTAAGAATTTGATATACACCGTAAATATTTATAAACTTTCCAAAAGAAGAAGTCTTGAAGTGAGATTCGAACCAGGTATTGTCATCTGGAACCTGCGATCACAATTGCCCTAGGCTTAACCAATTGAGCTAAACGAGACTGCTATGTCAGATACTGTTTTATAACTACATGTATGATTGATGGGTCGGTATAAATGGACGGCCCTCTATCTTATTGGAAATAAATTGATTTAATAGCCAGCCATTCATTCATTCATTTATTCAGTCATTCACCTATTCATTGTGAGACCAGGATCATAGTGGTTTGCATAGTTGCTTTCATTTTGTTGCTTAACTTGATCTATATACCAACCTAATATGCATCATCATAATTTGCCCTTAAATCATGATGAAGGAAACGTTAAGATTACTGTGTGAAACATTTAAAATAAGCCAATGAATACATTTTGCTGTGGTTAATTTGTAGTATAAATGTGTTTTAGCTTATAAAAAGGTTGGACTATTAAGATCATTACTTTATACAATCTAATTAATTATGCGCTTGTTTTTTGAAAAATAACAATAAAGCTAGTATAATTGAGTAATAATTTTACATTCAAGTTTGCATTAATTTCTATATCACTTGGATTTCAAAAGAAATTGCAAAAGGTGTAGTTGAGAATTGATCCACCAACCTCGTGATACTGAAGTTGTCGCTTTATCGGGCGCTTTACCAATTGAGCAATTCGTCTGTCCATGAAATTATTTAGATAGTAATACAACTTATAGTATTGAATATCGAATACACTAAACGAATTCGTGCTAATTTCTCTAGATCAAAAGAGGGCGCTCATACCTTTTTATCTATTCTCTGCTTATTAACTATTAGTCAATGGGTGCTTATAGATGAAGTTTAACGGTATCGGAAGTACATCCTTTAAAGGAGGTGTCCCGCAAGCATAATAGTGTGCATTATATGTTAGAAATATAGCTATCGAGCCCAACTTTTGTAATGATATAGAAGAAAACACCACACTTATGACAAAAACAAATAAAAACCGCAATCTCTCAACATGCCCTTTTTAAAATTCGCGGCGATCAAAAGTCCCAGTGTCGATGATGTCATAGTTGTACAATACACATGCGCAAATTTGAGCACCGATACCCATGACGTCATCGACACCGGGACTTTCAATCGCCGCGAATTTTAAAAAGTGCATGTTGAGTGATGGCAGTTTTTATTCATTTTTGTGACTAGTACGGTGTTTTGTTCTATATAATTACGTAACTTCGGCTCGATAATTATGTTTCTAACAAATAATGCTCAATGTTGTGCTTGCGGGACCATTCCTTTAACCTTTGACCGATGACAACCGCGCGAGTTGTGATTATTTCGAATACCGTTTTCGGCAGCTTGGTGCTAAGCATTGGTGTCCAGTTTACATACGATTTATTCCGTTATTTCCAAATTTTCGGTTCCTTTATTCGATTATCTCGCTTGAACATGAATTCAAGATCGAAATTTCTCTTTTTGTTACTAATTTTTCGCCTTTTTCGGATGGTGGTTTACAAGATGTAAGGCCTAGTAAAAAAAGTTCCATGTTTCCCGTCCCCGGCGCAAAAAAAAAGAGGTTTTTTTTTATTTTAAATTTTAAATTTTCAGAGCTTTATTTAATTGGTCACCTAAACAGCATCGATTGACCCCTACCTGACTCCTCGAGTGACCTATATCATGCCCAAGTATAATATTATCTTGGTTTGTTGAAATAATTTAGAAATCCTTTCATTAATTCAAGACACATACAGTTTTGAATTATTTTTAACATTTGAAAAATACCCAAATTCAGTAAATAATCATTAAATAGGGGAAAAGAAGTGTTGACTGTAACATAATAAAACACTGATTTGTAAATATTTGTATATATTTATTTCATTTTTTGTTTATTTTTGAAATTGAGTTACACAAATTATAACTGCTGTTAGGCCTATGCATGTTATGTTAAATAGCATTCAAAATCTATTTGTCATTTTATCCATCATTCATAAATGAAACATCATTCTTTACCAGATCACAGACATGCATAGGCTACAAACAACAATATAATTTTATTTGACCCAAATTGAAGAGAAAAAAATATATATGCAAACATTTAGTTACAAATCTTTACAGTGTTACCGTATATCATTTTACAGGCAATACGTCTATTGCACAAATAATAAACAAAATGTACTGAATTTATATGTGTTCTTTTTTTTTCTCTGGCAAGTATAGTGGAAAATCTGTTTAGGCGTGTCCCCGACACAGTCAGTTGGTCACTTTCGACTTGTCGGCCATCTTGGGAAAAAATAGCAAAAAAGTAAATAGTAAGACCCTCCCTCCTCCTTTTTTTAAAATGTCCGGACGGGAAACATGTTATTTATTTTACTATGCCTTATACATCGAAAGGTCGCATTTACACCAGAGACCGTGTTAAGTGCATCCACACGGGCGTGCTAATCCGAACTGCAGCTCGTGTTAAGCGCATTACTCCTGAGAAATCTCAGGATTAAATCGGTTCGGAGTAAGGTCGGATTAGTTAACACGGGTGCCGTCCACACGGTCACTACTCGCAAGTTTAACATGGACAATCGTTAATCCGATCTTACTGTCAGGGTCCAAGGCTTCACAGGCTATACGCAACACTATACGCAACACTATACGCAACACTATACGCAGTGCGACAATACGCGGGCGTCGTGGCGACGGGACCACGGGGGAGAGAGCAAAAAGAAAACAAAGAGAAAGGCAGAACTAAGGAGGCGGAGAAACGGGACGGAAGGGCGGATGACAAAGGCCCGGACTGCAGGCCAGAACACTGACTAAATAGAAATATACGACTCTGGCGAAGATCTTAGTGTTATCTAACTCATTCCAGTTATCTAACTCATTCCAGTTAAAATGAGAACCGGAAAAACATAAATAAAGATACGGCACTACGAGGATCTTCCGTTGTCGATGGCAGGAGCCGCAGGACAATAATCAGTCGAGATCATTCCTGTTGAATGAGATTCGGAGGACATTGATAAGAGATATTATATCATGATTGGCCTAATTTCAACCATGTGATAGTTTTTACTATCATTATGGCTGGACAAGAATGATGTGATATCATGATATAAAACAAATATTGAATGCCTTTTGTTTGTGCAATAGTAAAACTATATCACTTGGTCCAATTTGGATTATTCCATTGCACTCGGCTTAGCCTCGTGCAATGGAAAAATCCAAATTTGACCTTGTGATATAGTTTTTACTATTACACGCTCAGGCATTAAATATTTGTATACGATACTATGGCAGACTTGTGAACTTCCGGTCCAGTGCGGAACATCGCTGCGGAGGAACTAACTTCTGTGTTTTGCCCATCTTCTGATCTTCTGGTGGAACATTATACAAACGATAAGTGCACTTATTAGCCGACTAAATCAGTGATCACTGAGCGCGTGAAATGTGTTGCCTTGTTTATTTATGATTTCTGTTTATATATATTAAATTTTTGTTGTTTATAACGTCTGTGTATAGAAAATTGTTTAATTGTAAAGTCCGAGCTAACTCGGGACATGACACTTACTCCATACGAATTTACGCCTGTCTGAACGCAGCTAGGGTTAAACAACTTAAACTCAATCATGTTTTTAAAATCTATAATGAAATAGCACCTGAGTACCTGAATTCTCATTTTACCAAATTGTCCAACATAGATACAATACCAGGGGCAGTGCAACAAATGTTCTGGTTCCTAAAGCTAAAGGTCAGCAGTGCAATACATTTTTCTATACTGGTATTCGGGAATGGAACTTACTACCAACTCAGGTTTAAACATCCAAAACCCACGGGCAGTAAAAAGTCACTTTCTATCTTGATCTTTTCATCCCTTTTTAAAAATATTATATGCAGTTATTTCATAAAAAGTGCAATATTATTCGGTGTGCAAATATATATGATGTTTTTTTTAATGTGCTGTCTCAATATTAGAAGGACCCCAATGGAAATAAGCCCTTTTTAGAGTTTTCTTGGGCTATCCTTGGCATTATATGTTTTCTTTTATTAATATGTTGTGTTAATCATTTTTTTAAGATTTGTCTATTTGATCTGATGTATATTGTATCTCTGTGTTTTGATATGCCAAATATAACTTAACTAAACTAGACTTGTTGCACCTTACGTCTTTTGATCAATCATGAATTCTGGGTCAAAGGTCAGAAAATATCAATGTGTCAACGACTTAAACATGGGTAAATTAAAGGCATGCTCTGATTTTGATCGGACTTGTTGCCTCTTGTGTCATTATAAGACAAGAAGAAAAGTCAATCATGGGTCAGTTAGGGGTCAATATTGGTCGTTGACCTATATACCGGAGTAACATTTAAGACATGATCCGAATTTGGTGCGATTGGTGTTTGAATGGGCCAAAGGAGTTTATCCCGAAGATTATCTAAAGTTTTTACTTAAAGCTTCACCGAATTGCATGGATGGAGTTTCTAAATACAGAATCTTCCAGCTTCTGGGGGGGGGGGGGGGGTACCTTATGTGCGCAATTGGTCCTTACTTCTTAGCCAATAATCCCCCATTGTCCACAACAAATTTATCCCACTGATCAATTAAAACTATTATTTCCTTTCAGACATTAAACTTATCATTTGGGTAGGTTTTTGTGATGAATATGAATCCTGATTTAGACGGCAGGTATCATGACGTACCAGCAAAAACTCTTGATGAATGGAAGGGTGGTCAGAAGATATGGGGATGTAAATATGACCTGGCATTCTGCAGACCTCTGGTGACTAAGATGAAGAAGAAAAGGAAGCCGAAATATAACATTCATGGATTTCGTTTGACTGGATTGAAGGATGACCGAGAGACGAGTAAAGATACCAAACATGACAAATGTGTGAAACGGAAGACGGGCGAAGGAGGAGGGGAACTAAAGCTTACAAAAAGAAAGTAGGTCCATAATTTCTTTTTTGTGCTTTGTTTGGGACAAAAAACGTTTGATTGCGTAATTCTTCCTAACCTAAAATAGGCTACACCCCACTTGACTCTACCAATTTAGAATTATGCTTGATCAAGTATGAACACTCAAACTTAGCCTTTTTCGTGCCACCAATTAGAAAAAGAAAGTACTTGTAGTTAGTTTTCTCATTAAAACCATTTGTTCGTGAGGCATAGTGACTTTAACTTGATACTGTTATTTTCACACTTGAATATTATCCCTTCAACAAATTATTTAAATTTTGAACACAGTACACAATTCATAACATTGTCCGTAACATTTCAATTATAATATAAATTTATCTCTGGTTTTCAAAATTGACTGAAGGAGCCTGTGTGCTTTTATGCATGAATGTGTTAGGTGCATCGTCGATAATAATAATAATAGGGTAATCATAAATCGGGTGCCTCGGTAAAACGGTCCAACCAGGACAAACAGTACCCAATTATTGACTTCAATTTTGTTTACGCAAAGTTGCTAATAAGTCTGTATCAGCTTCAAGATAACCAGTCCTTAAAGATGTAGTTGTTTGGCCAAATACGCGTTTTCGTAGCCAAAAATATGCTTACATAACAATGCGCTTTAAAATCAGAATTTGCGTTATTTTTAGATAAAGACTGTGTATGACGTTTATGAAGATTATGTTAAACATGAATAATTAATATTTGTTTAACTTACTCAGATTTGATCGTTATCATGGTCCAAACAAACATAGGCCTATGTGTGAATAGTCGACCATATAAACTGTAGCTGAAAGGAAATTTTTGATTTCTCAAATATAGTAGTTAGACAATGTTAAAATGATATTATTTTCTCAGTGGGACATGTCTCCTTTGGTTGTTCAGGCTTGATCAAAGGTATCTTTTGATTGGGAACATAAGTACAGGGTGTCTCAAATATTTCTATACCTAAAATCCGTGGTAGAATATAATTTGCAGTATAAAACTGAAATCATATTTGGATAGAGTAAACTTGTATGAAGTAAATTTACGAAAAGGTTCTAATATGGTCACGCGTTATTAGCTCGCCTCCTAAGGTAGTGCTGTTACACTTTTTAGTTTCATGCTGTCATATTCCTTAAATATTTTTAAAACCACAAAAGCTATCTCAACAAATTTGGTACCATTTTGAAGCCCTAATAACAAGCTATCTGCCTGCAAAATGACATTGGTATATCTAATACAGAAGGAGAGCTATAGTCGTTGGAAGCTTGGGGACTATAGGGGTGCCGGAAGGGGTGTCGCCTTTACAAACTCAATGGGGATAATCCCATGTTTTGTTCTTTTTACAATAACTAGTCATCCCCTGATGTTGCAAACACCATTCTGGTCCCATTTTAAAGGATATTTAGTAGTCTTTCAGTTTGTGATTCAACAAATTAATTATGGATAAGAACATGATCATCAGCTTTCTTCCTATTCGCTAGACAGTCAACATGAATAATCAGCCTCAATTTACCGGATTTATAAAAATGCCTATAACAGCAAAAGTTTTCAACCTATGATAGCAAAAGGATACATTTTTGAAAAGCTTGTAACTAGTGGATTTCAAAAATGCAGTTTAGAAGGGTACATCCTTAAAAAATATTTCTGAAAATTATCAAAATATAAAAAAAGAAATTGGAGATATTCATTAGCCGGTGACCGACGTAGTAACCTTTGACATTATATATCATCTGATGGGTAATTTCACGAGGAACTTAAATTGGTAAAGTAAATAATGATAGAAGTAGGTATAAAAAATATATGGATCTCTAACATTGTGAATCATACCATTTTAGTTCTTGCATTGTCTTGGTCGTACTATAATTTGAATGGCATATTTGGATTTCTCATGCAATTTCCCTTCAGAAAATGTAAATTTTTACTACCTCAGGAGGGGTATACAAGCAAATATAAATATGTAAAGTTAAAATCATGTCGCGAAAGCCAAAATCCCAACAAAGTCGATGTGATCAAACGATTTTCGTTTCATATCCTATTATTGTTTCGGTGCAAATAATTAAAACTGTTTTACATTATATTAACGGTCTGTGTTTCTTTACTAAAATATAGACACGAGTATGACAGATACATCCAAGTGTTTGTCAAGACTTTCATGTCAGTGACACAGTGTCTGAAGCTTAAACAGACTACTTCAATACAAGATGTGAAGACATTATTGGCGGATAGGCTGGGAGTGTCATCAAAGAAAATGCAACTGTACTCAAAGAATTTGCAGGTTTGTATATAGTATATGTATCACAGTCCTACCATATCAGTGACAAAATGTCTGAAGCTTAAACAAGCTACTTCAATACAAGATGTGAAGACATCATTGGAAGAGAGACTCGGAGTGTCATCAAAGGAAATGCAACTGCACTCAAGGAATCTAAAGGTTTGTATGTACCATATCAGTGACAAAATGTCTGAAGCTTAAACAAACTACTTCAATACAAGATGTGAATACATTATTGGAGGATAGACTGGGAGTGTCAACAAAGGAAATGCAACTGTACTCAGAGAATTTGCAAGTTTGTATATAGTATATGTATCACAGTCCTACCATATCAGTGACAAAATGTCTGAAGCTTAAACAAACTATTCCAACCCAAGATGTGAAGACATTATTGGAAGAGAGACTCGGAGTGTCATCAAAGGAAATGCAACTGTACTCAAGGAATCTAAAGGTTTGTATATAGTATATGTATTACAACCATATCAGTGACACATTGTTTGAACTTCAATACAAGATATGAAGACATTATTGGAGGAGAGGCTGGGACTGGAGTGTCATCAAAGGAAATGCAACTGTACATTACTCAAGGAATCTAAAGTTTTGTATGTAGTATATGTATTCACAGTCCTACCATATCAGTGACACAATGTCTGAATCATAAACAGACTACGGTACTTCAATACAAGATGTGACTGAGACCTTATTGGAGGATAGACTGGGAGTGTCATCAAAGGAAAGGCAATTGTACTCAAGGAATCTAAAGGTTTGTATTTAGTATATGTATCACACGTATAGTCCTTTAAAAATCAAATTTTTGGCGACAGCAGAAACGGTTTTAAAGAGGTTCTAAAACTATATTATATCTGTAATATTTCACCATCGGAACAACAATAGTTCTAAAAGGGTCGTATTTGGTTCTTATAAGAACCTGTTGGGCTCTGCAATTATTTATTAAGTTTCGTTTTTAGATGGTTGGTTACATTCTATAAGTAGAACCGTTTTTGCTGAGAGTGATTATTGGTTCCAAAAGAGCTACTCAACAAATCTGCAGGCTTGTAACAGATTCTACTTGTAGTGTAAAACTTTTATATCCTTTTCGTAGCAATTTGAAGAAGAAAAACCCTTCCAATCGGATCAAGTCTAATATGGATGACTATAATAGGAATCACAATTTAACAATTCAACAATGATCAAAGTACATACCTGTCATTTCTTACAGTTGTGTGAGCTGCTATCATTGGAAGATAATGGTGTAACTGACCAATCCAACATTGAGATGCGCTTATCACCGGGTCTCCTGGGAGGAGCTGATAAACCAGATGATTCGCCGGAAGATAACAGCAGCGCTGCGGATAAATCTAACAGACAAAATAGCCGTGCAAGTCAAACACCACAACTTCAGGCTGATGCGGATAAGCAAATTTCAACCAGTAAACAAACTACTACATCAACCCCAAAGGCCGCAGGTAATTTGGATATCAATTAATCTCGGAGAAAGTGTACATCTGACCAGAGAAATGTACAAAAGAGGGTTATTTTTGCTTTTGAGAACTAAACTTCAAATGTTCGTCAAAGAGGATAGTTTATTGCATAGGTTCCTCTCTCTCTAAGTCTCTTACTCCTTTTCCAGTCACAAAAATTAGTTTCTCTTTCTCCCTCTGATCTCTTAGGCACAAAACATTAATTTCCCTTTCCCCATCTCTCTGTCACTTGTCACTTGTATGAATCTTTATCACCTATAATTTATATAGCGAGATATCAGAGATAAAGTATACCCAAAACAACTCCGAAAGAGTTCCTAGATCTATAGACAAGAACAGTCCTTTAAAAAGGACAGACTCCTGACAGAGGGCAAATGTAATTGAATGTGTACATTAAATTGATATCATAAATAAAAAATATTGCGTACGGTACATAAACTTTAATAATAAAATCAGCATTGATCTGACAAATGGCTGACATAATTGGACCAAATGAAAATGTAAACATAGGCTCGTCTTAAATTTTACATTTTCTATTCAATTTCATTTTCCAACATTCAGACGTTTACAGAAATTTAAACCTTAATGTATTTGTGCCCCTGTCAATATACATTAACATTCTAGAACACTCTGCAGATAACGAGCAATCAGAGGGTCAAACCTATAACTAGCTCTCTGTTCACTCTGGTGATAATTCTTCACTAGCGATTACATCATTAAACAACTATTTAAATCTTCGTAATCACTAGATCCACACTATCCAAACTATTACTCCTCGGCGCATGTGAAAACCGAGTAACTTATTTCCATACACAATTCACAATTAGTCAGCAGGCTGACAGGATGCAGGATAGCTCAAGATGCCATACACTTGGCACTAATCTATAGTCTGGATCTGGGTTGTCAAAAGGGATATTACTATTATTATTTTGTTAAGGATTTTGCCCCAATCTCCAAAGTATCTACCCATTTGTTTGAAGCAGTGCCACTCAGGGGCTTCAATTAAAGGACACTAATCAAATTTGATTTTCAGCAATTTACCTCTTTTTTTTTAAAGTCGGCTGACAACATGTGACTATAACTTTGATTTTGCTAATGAAATTTTGGCTCAATGCAATAGGTACACTGTTATTCTCATGTGTTAAAAAAAACGTTGTGTAAAAGATTTTACATAACCATGTGTAATTATTAAACAAGGTTGTGTAATCATATTTAATTGTGTTAATACTAGGTTGTGTAAAATGTAATTTGATTATATAAAATCGAATTACCACGAAAACGGAATTTTAAACAACAGTTGTGTAAATTTTGAAGCACGTGATAAGAGTTAACCAATCACAAATTACCCTTGTTGTGACCAAAATTACTGGAAATGAAATGGCGGACGTGTCGGTGTTGCTTGAGCGAGTGGGGTTTTGGAGAGTTGATTGAAGTATTTGACGGTAAGTATGTTTCACTTGAAATATTTCAGTAAAAAATAGAATAGAATTACACATACTGAATACTTTTTACTACTTCATATTTGTTACTGTAATATTTCAAGTGAAACATATACTTCCCGTCAAATGCTTCAATCAACTCTCCAAAACCCCATGCACAACTATTGTGCAGAAAATTAACCAATTGCTGTGTAAAATAATAAATGGCCATTCCACAACCCAATAGTAATGCACAACTATTGTGTAGAAAATTAACCAATTGCTGTGTAAAATAATAAATGGCCATTCCACAACCCAATAGTAATGCACAACTATTGTGTAGAAAATTAACTAATTGTTGTGTAAACCATTTACACAACTTAATTGTGTAAATTAATGTTACACATTATTGTTAAGAAATATTACACAACTGTTTAAGTGTAGATATTACACAACTAGGGTTGTGTAAACTGTTTACACAACAGTTGCTAGGTTCCTATAGTAAACAGCGGTTGTGTAAAATGTTACACAACCGTAATACCAGTGTAGCAACATTTAATTATGTGACATGGACAACAAAACACTTACATTGTTTGTTATAATTATTATCACTAGGGTTGGAAGCTTCTTTCAAAGAATTGCAACTTTCTCCTGATATGGGAAGTGATGTGACAACGGGATACGATGATGGTGGTGCTCAAGATCATGAACAAACAAGGTAAAAGAAAGCATTTTAAAAAAATTAAAAAGCTAGGGCTATAAATAACCAAAAGAGTAAATATCTACAAGTGGGGTACACCGCCTGAAAAAAATGTTTTTTTCCCGGCAAGCTACTTGCAATTTCCCGCGAGAGAAAGACCTCGGAAGTGATAAAAAAAAAGTCACAAATCACTAGGCCCCGGAGGATCCCGCGATTTTTTAAGGCAAAAACCGAGAGGCGAGTTTACTAAAACTGCGATTCACAGGATTTGTAACCAAAATCGAGAAATCCCGCGAAAATAAACCAAATGCGAGAAACCGCGACCAAAAAATCACCCCCAAATATCACTCTTTAACAAGTAAATAAGCTTACTTTAAAGTCCATTTTTCTTCTCTGCGAGAAAATATATTGATTTCCAAATTTATCCCTGGCAGAGGGGTTTCATAATTTGCGTAATATCACAATTAATGTCCTCCGTTTTGAGATTTTTTATACCGAAGAAATATTTGTTTCGAATACGCGCCGCCATCTTGAGTACTAACCTGCGACAAGACTGAGTTTTTTGTTGCTATTCCATCTCACCTTCAGAGTAGCATGGGCCCTGTGTTGTTGCGTGTTGGAGATGTTTTAATCTCCCCCACCGATAATGTCCGTAATTTAGGGGTAATGTTCGATTCTTGTATGTCAATGTCAAAAAATGTAAAATGTCTTTGCTCAAACCTGACATATCATCTTCGCAATATTTTTCGAATAAGGAGATTTCTTGATCGCGATACTTGCCATCTTGTTATCCGCGCACTAATCTTGTCCAAGATTGATTACGGAAGTGGCCTGCTTCTTGGTGCCAACAAGACAGACATAAGCAGGCTGCAACGTATTCAGAATTGGGCCGCGAAGATGATATGTCAAGTTCGTAAACAGGACCATGCCACACCATGTCTACATGCATACATTGGCTTCCTGTTGAAAAGAGGATTGTTTTTAAAATTATGTTATTTGTATATAAATGCCTCAACCATATGGCACCCAGTTACATCGC